>HG995267.1:0-15220 GCA_905332985.1 Mimas tiliae | reverse complement strand
GGCAGATTAGACTTTAAATTATTAGTCAAAAAGACATGTTTTTGATAAACAGGTGAATATACATATTTGTCGAATTCCTTTTTAATAATTATCATAAAATAAAATTTATTATATTAATAATTTTTATATACTAATTTTATCATTATACCTAATTATATTTAATTAAAAAATATTTTTTTATATAATATTAAATTTTAATTTAAATTTTAAATTTTATGAAATTATTTATAATAAATTAAAATTTATTAACAATATAAATTATAAAATTTTCATAAATAATTCAAATTAATTATAAAAATTTAATTTAAAGCTTATCCCTTAAAATATTAAATTAAATTTTAAAATTAATTAAATAATTAATTAATTTTAAAATTTAATTAAAAATTAAATTTTTTTCTAAAAAAACTAGATATATTTAAAATCGAATAACATTTCATTTCTAATTAATTATTTAAAATATTTATGAAACAATAAATTTTTTAATTAATTAACCCTTTTAAATTCGAGAAATTTATAATATAAATATCTTTTAATAAACTCTGATACACAAGATACAATAAACTAAATTTACTTTTCAATAAATTTATTTTCAAAAATATTTCAAAATTCTTTCACAATACTAATTAACTATAAAATTTTTTATTTTTTCTATTAAAAATACTTTAACCCCCATTAAATATTTTTAACATTAAAATTTATTTTATTAATTTTATTTTATTAAATTTTTCCCCTCAAATCAATTATACTATAATATCTTTTCAATGTAAATGAAATACTTTTTCAAGCTCTAATTTGATCTTTCTAGAAACACTTTCCAGTACCTCTACTTTGTTACGACTTATTTCAATTTATAAATGAAAGCGACGGGCAATATGTACATATTTTAATATTTAATCATTATATCAATTTAAATATAATTACATTTAAATCCAATTTCATTTAATTATTTCACATTAAAATCTAATTAAATAATTTTATTGTAATCCATTATATTCTTAATTATAATCTGCATCTTGATCTGATTTAATTTTTATTATAAATTTTTAAATATTATTTTTTTTTTAAAATATTTTTTTAACAACGATATACAAAATAATAAATTAAGTAAATTTAATCGTGGATTATCAATTATTAAACAGATTCCTCTAAATAAACTAAAATACCGCCAATTTATTTAAGTTTCAATAAATAATTATCTACTATTTAAGTATTATCAATTTAAATTTTTAATAATAGGGTATCTAATCCTAGTTTCTTATAAAATTTATTAAATCATAATTATTATATAATTTTTAATTAAATTAAAATTTCACCTTATAATTTAAAATTTAAATTATATTTTATTTTTTATTAATTAATCTCTAAAAAAATTTAAATTAACTTTTGTTTAACCGCAACTGCTGGCACAAAATTAGTTATTAATTTTAATATTACTAAATCTTAATTTCTTAAATTTTTTAAAATAAATTACTACATAAATATTAAATATTATTTAAATAATTAATAATTAACACTAAAATTTATATGTAAAATAAACTTAAAATAAATTTTTTAAACCATAATAAATTTATCTATTCGTTAAATTTTTCACATAGAATTTTTTTTTTTTTTTTTTTTATAATAAAATATTTAATGTACATTAATAAACAATTAATAATTTCTCTCTTTTCTTCTTCATAATATTCAATATAAAAAAAAAGTGGCTATATAAAATTTTATAATTTAATAAATTATATTATATATAAATAATATATATTAATTTATTTATAATTTATATATATATATATTTATTAATATATTAAATATTTAATATATTAATAATAAATTTAAAATAACTTATTAATAATATTTTTTTTTTTGCCATTCTTAATAATTTTTCAATATAAAGATTAAAAATAAGCTAAGCTTAAGCTTTTGGGTTCATACCTCAAATATAAAGGATAATCCTTTTTTTTAAAAATAAAGTGCCTGATTAAAGGATTATTCTGATAGGATAAATTAAGTAGAAATTCTACCTTTATTATATCTTATAGAATCAAACTATACCTAATAATATCAAAAATTATTGTGCATCTTACACTAAAATATATTTATATATTATGAAATTTTTAATTTCTTTAATTACAATTGTAATTATTTTAAATTTATTTTTTATTTAATTCTAATAAAATATTTTTTATATTTATTTTAATTTTTAGAACTATAATTTCTATTTCATCTAACTCTTGATTTGGATGTTGAATTGGATTAGAAATCAATTTATTAAGATTTATCCCCCTAATTTCAAATTCTAACAATCTTTTATCTTCAGAAGCATCTTTAAAATATTTTTTAACTCAATCTATTGCATCGATAAACTTTTTATTTTCAATTTTAATTAAAATAACCCTAATAAAAAATTTTGAATTAAATACTTTTATTTCAATTATGATTAATTCCTCACTATTAATAAAAATAGGTTCTGCCCCCTTCCATTTTTGATTCCCAAATATCTCTGAAGGATTATCTTGATTTAATAATTTTATTTTAATAACTTGACAAAAAATTACCCCCATAATTTTACTCTCTTATTACTTTAACCCAAACTTTTTATTCTTTATTATTATTCTTAATACAATGATTGGAGCTATCGGAGGTTTAAATCAAACATCCTTACGAAAACTAATAGCATTTTCTTCAATTAATAATTTAGGATGAATAATTTTTTCAATTTTAATTAGAGAAAATTTATGAATATTTTATTTCATTTTTTATTCATTTTTAATTAGAATTATATTTTTTTTATTTTATATTTTAAATATATTTTTTATTAATCAATTATTCATTAATAATATAAATTTTATAATTAAAATAAATTTTTTAATTAATTTTCTTTCATTAGGAGGTTTACCTCCTTTTATTGGATTTTTACCAAAATGAATTATTATTAATTTTTTAATAATAAATAAATTTTATTTTTTAACATTAATTATAATTATAAGAAGATTAATCACTATTTATTTTTATATTCGAATTATGTATTCTTCATTTTTATTTAATTATTTCAAAATAAAATGATTTAAAATTTATCTTAAAAATAAATTTTTAAATTTAATTAATTTATTTTCTTTTATCTCTATTTTAGGAATAATTCTTAGAACTTTTATATATATGTAAAGAAGGTTTTAAGTTAATTAAACTAATAATCTTCAAAATTATTTATAAAGAAGTATTCTTTAAGCCTTAGTAAATAATTTACCCCTTAAAATTTGCAATTTTATATCATTATTGAATATAAGACTTAATAAAAAAGAATATTTCTCGTAAATAAATTTACAATTTATCGCTTAACCCTCAGCCATTTTATTATTTTAATTTTAGCGAAAATGACTTTATTCTACAAATCATAAAGATATTGGTACATTATATTTTATTTTCGGAATTTGAGCAGGAATAGTAGGAACCTCTTTAAGATTACTAATTCGAGCAGAATTAGGAAATCCTGGATCTTTAATTGGAGATGATCAAATTTATAATACAATTGTTACAGCTCATGCATTTATTATAATCTTTTTTATAGTTATACCTATTATAATCGGTGGATTTGGTAATTGATTAGTACCTTTAATATTAGGGGCCCCAGATATAGCTTTTCCACGAATAAATAATATAAGATTTTGACTCCTTCCCCCATCTTTAACCTTACTTATTTCCAGAAGTATTGTAGAAAATGGTGCTGGAACTGGATGAACAGTTTATCCCCCCCTATCATCTAATATTGCCCATAGAGGAAGATCAGTTGATTTAGCAATTTTTTCTTTACATTTAGCAGGAATTTCTTCTATTTTAGGGGCAATTAACTTTATCACAACAATTATTAATATACGAATTAATAATATATCATTTGATCAAATACCTTTATTTGTATGAGCTGTTGGAATTACTGCATTTTTATTATTATTATCCCTTCCAGTATTAGCTGGAGCTATTACCATATTACTAACTGACCGAAATCTCAATACTTCATTTTTTGACCCAGCTGGGGGAGGAGATCCTATTTTATATCAACATTTATTTTGATTCTTTGGACATCCTGAAGTTTATATTCTTATTTTACCAGGATTTGGAATAATTTCTCATATCATTTCCCAAGAAAGTACTAAAAAGGAAACTTTTGGATGTTTAGGGATAATTTATGCCATAATAGCAATTGGATTACTAGGTTTTATTGTATGAGCTCATCATATATTCACAATTGGAATAGATATTGATACTCGAGCCTATTTTACATCAGCAACAATAATTATTGCAGTCCCTACAGGTATTAAAATTTTCAGATGATTAGCAACATTACACGGAACTCAAATTAATTATAGTCCTTCAATCTTATGAAGACTAGGATTTGTTTTCTTATTCACTGTTGGAGGATTAACAGGAGTAATTTTAGCAAATTCTTCAATTGACATTACTTTACATGATACTTACTATGTAGTAGCACATTTTCACTATGTGCTATCTATGGGAGCTGTATTTGCAATTATAAGAGGATTTATTCATTGATATCCTTTATTCTCCGGATTATCATTAAACCCATACTTATTAAAAATTCAATTTTTTATTATATTTTTAGGAGTAAATTTAACCTTTTTCCCCCAACATTTTTTAGGATTAGCTGGGATACCTCGACGATACTCTGACTATCCAGATTCTTATATTTCATGAAATTTAATTTCATCTTTAGGATCTTATATTTCACTTTTAGCTATTATAATAATTTTAATTATTATTTGAGAATCAATAATTTATCAACGAATTGCTTTATTTCCCTTAAATATACCTTCTTCTATTGAATGATATCAAAATTTACCACCAGCTGAACATTCATATAATGAATTACCAATTTTAAGAAACTTCTAATATGGCAGATTATATGTAATGGATTTAAACCCCATTTATAAAGGATTATCCTTTTTTTAGAAATGGCAACTTGATCTAATCTTAATTTACAAAATGGAGTATCTCCATTAATAGAACAAATTATTTTCTTTCATGATCATACTTTAATTATCTTAATTATAATTACTATCCTAGTTGGATATTTAATATTAAATTTATTTTTCAATAAATATATTAATCGATATCTATTAGAAGGACAAATAATTGAAATAATTTGAACTATTTTACCAGCTATTACATTAATTTTTATTGCCTTACCATCTTTACGATTATTATATCTATTAGATGAATTAAATAACCCTCTAATTACATTAAAATCTATTGGTCATCAATGATATTGAAGATATGAATATTCTGATTTTCATAATATTGAATTTGACTCTTATATAATTCCATCTAATGAGTTACTTCCAAATAATTTCCGTTTACTAGATGTTGATAATCGAATTATTTTACCTATAAATAATCAAATTCGTATTCTAGTAACTGCAACAGATGTAATTCATTCATGAACTATTCCATCCTTAGGAGTTAAAGTAGATGCTAATCCAGGTCGATTAAATCAAACCAACTTTTTTATTAATCGCCCCGGAATCTTCTATGGACAATGTTCTGAAATTTGTGGAGCAAATCATAGATTTATACCTATTGTAATCGAAAGAATTTCAATTAAAATTTTATTAATTGAATTAATAATTATTCATCATTAGATGACTGAAAGCAAGTACTGGTCTCTTAAACCACTTTATAGTAATTTAGCAATTACTTCTAATGAAAATTAATTAAAGAATTAGTTAATTTATAACATAAATATGTCAAATTTAAATTATTACATAAGTAATATTCTTTTATTCCTCAAATAATACCAATTAATTGAATTATTTCTTTATTTTTCTTTATTTGTATTTATATCTTATTTAATATTTTAAATTATTATACCTATAATAATTCTTGTAAAAATAATTATAATAATAATATAATTTCACTAAAAAATAATAATTTTTTTTGAAAATGATAAGAAATTTATTTTCAATTTTTGATCCATCTACTAACTTGTTTAATTTATCAATTAACTGAATAAGAACTATATTAGGATTATTATTTCTACCTTATTCATTTTGATTAATTCCAAATCGACATTTTATAATTTGAAATTTTATTTTAAATAAATTACATAATGAATTTAAAATTTTATTAAAAAATAATTATTTTTATGGATCTACTTTAATTTTTATTTCAATATTTTCATTTGTATTATTTAATAATTTTTTAGGTTTATTCCCCTATATTTTTACTAGAACAAGCCATTTAACTTTAACTTTATCAATTTCTTTACCTTTATGATTAAGATTTATATTATATGGATGAATTAATAACTATCAAAATATATTTATTCATATAATCCCTCAAGGAACTCCATCTATTCTAATACCATTTATAGTATTAATTGAATCTATTAGAAATATTATTCGACCAGGAACATTAGCCGTTCGTTTAACAGCTAATATAATCGCAGGTCATTTATTAATAACCTTACTAAGAAGAACCGGCTCTAATTTATCTTATTTTTTTATTTTAATATTAATTTTAATTCAAATTTTATTATTAATTTTAGAATCTGCAGTAGCAATTATCCAAGCATATGTAATTACTATTTTAAGAACTTTATATTCTAGAGAAGTAAATTAATGAAAAATAATTTTAATTATCACCCCTATCATTTAGTAGATTATAGTCCATGACCCTTAACTGGGGCTATTGGAGTCTTAACTTTAGTAACTGGTATAGTAAAATGATTCCACAATTTTAATATAAATTTATTAATTTTAGGATATTTTATTACAATTTTAACTATATTTCAATGATGACGAGATATTTGCCGAGAGGGAACTTTTCAAGGTAAACATACAATTTTAGTAACTAAAGGACTTCGATGAGGAATAATTCTTTTTATTGTCTCTGAAATTTTTTTTTTTATTTCTTTTTTTTGAGCATTTTTCCATAGTAGTTTATCTCCTAACATTGAAATTGGAGCTATTTGACCCCCTATTGGAATTCAACCATTTAACCCATTTCAAATTCCTTTACTAAATACTATTATTTTAATTAGATCAGGAGTAACAATTACATGAGCTCATCATGCTATAATAGAAAATAATTATTCTCAATCTAATCAAAGTTTATTTTTAACAATCTTATTAGGAATTTATTTTACAATCCTTCAAGCTTATGAATATATTGAAGCTCCATTTTGTATTGCAGATAGAATTTATGGTTCTACATTTTTCATAGCTACTGGATTCCATGGTCTTCATGTAATTATTGGAACTATTTTTTTAATTGTATGTTTCATTCGTCATTTAAATAAACACTTCTCAAAAAATCACCATTTTGGATTTGAAGCAGCAGCTTGATATTGACATTTTGTAGATGTTGTATGATTATTCCTTTATATTTCAATTTATTGATGAGGAAATTAATTTATTATTTATATAATATATCTAGTATATTTGACTTCCAATCAAAAAGTTTAATTTTATTTAATATAAATAATTATTTTAATAATAAATATTTTTATTTTAATTTTTATTATCTCAAATATTATAATATTCCTATCAATTATTTTATCAAAAAAATCATTTATAGACCGAGAAAAATGTTCACCTTTTGAATGTGGATTTGACCCAAAATCTTCAGCACGAATTCCTTTTTCTTTACATTTTTTCTTAATCACAGTAATTTTTCTTATTTTTGATGTTGAAATTGCTTTAATTTTCCCAATTATTTTAATATTTAACTTAACAAATAATTTTATCTTAATAAAAATTAGATTCTTTTTTATTATTATTCTATTAATAGGATTATACCATGAATGAAATCAAAATATGTTGAATTGAACCTATTAAGAAGGATTATAATTTATTTATAAAATATTTGATTTGCAATCAAAAAATATTGATTTTATTCAATTTATCTTAAAAATAAGAAGCAAATTTTTGCATTTAATTTCGACTTAAAAATTAGAGTAATAATTACTCCTTATTTATTAATTGAAACCAAAATAGAGGTATATCACTGTTAATGATAAAATTGAATTATTTTTCCAATTAAAGAAATATAAGATTTAAAATTAAGCTGCTAACTTAATTTTTAGTGGTTAAACTCCATTAATATTTCTATATTTATATAGTTTAAAATAAAACATTACATTTTCATTGTAAAAATAAAAAAATTAATTTTTTATAAATAAATAATTACTTTATTTAAAAATTAAAACAATTTCCCTAATATCTTCAATATTATGCTCTTTATAAGCTATTTAAATAAATATTTATAAATAATATATATATTAAAATTATTATTCAAATAATAAATCTAAATAAATAAATTTTTAAATTATTTATTTGAAATACATTGTAAAAAATTGAATATTTTTTTAAAATAATTATTATACCTTGTCCTCTATATAACTCTCTTCAACCTATATCAATAATTTTTAATAAATTTTGTCTAAAACTTAAAAAATAATAATTTAATCCATAAGTAGATAATCTAGGTATAAATCATATTAAACATAAAAAATTTCTTAAATTATATGTTATTAAAAACTTATTTACTCTATAAATTCTTATTCTTCTAATTCTATACCCTAATAAACCCCCTAAAATTCTTACATAAATAACTATTATTTTCAAATTAAAAGGTAAATAAATCATATAAGGATAATAAAAAATTATTCATCTTAAAAATCTTCCTCTAACTAATCTTATAAATAATAACATAAATATTCTATTTAACATAATATAATCTTCATCATATAAATTATACACTCTTAATAAATTAAAATCATTAACTATTATATAAATTAATAAACGAATAGTATAATATATAGTTAATCCTGTAGAAATGTAATAAAAAAAAATACAAAAAAATTTAAATTTCTAAATCTTACCATTTCTAAAATTAAATCCTTAGAGTAAAACCCAGCTAAAAAAGGAATTCCACATAATGCCATATTAGAAATATTTAAACATAAACAAGTCAAAGGAAGATAAATTCTTACCCCCCCTATATAACGAATATCTTGAATATTATTTATTATATGAATAACTACACCTGCACATATAAATAATAAAGCTTTAAACATAGCATGAGTCAATAAATGAAAAAAAGCTAATTCAGGAAATCCTATTCTTAAAATTCTTATTATTAAACCTAACTGTCTTAAAGTTGATAAAGCAATAATTTTTTTTAAATCAAACTCATAATTAGCTGATACTCCAGCCATAAATATAGTTAATATCCCAAATAATAATAAAATTTTAATAAAAAAAGTATTTAAAATTAATATATTAAAACGAATTAATAAATAAATACCAGCAGTAACTAAAGTTGAAGAATGAACTAAAGCTGAAACCGGAGTAGGAGCTGCTATAGCAGCAGGTAATCAAGAACTAAAAGGAATTTGAGCTCTTTTAGTTATAGCTGCTATAATAATTATAATTGTAATAAACTCCATAATTAAATCATTCTTTATAAAATTTAAATAATAAATATAATTTCATCTTCCATAATTTAATATTCAAGAAATAACTATTAAAATTAAAACATCACCAATTCGATTAGATAACGCAGTTAATATACCAGCATTATAAGACTTGATATTTTGATAATAAATTACTAGACAATAAGAAACTAACCCTAATCCATCTCAACCTAATAAAATTCTAATGATATTAGGTCTAATAATTAATAAAATCATAGAAAGTAAAAATAATAAAACTAAAATAATAAATCGAGATAAATTTAATTCAGATCTTATATATCTTTTTCTATAATAAATTACTACAGAAGAAATTATTAAAACAAATATCATAAATAATAAAGATATTCAATCAAATAATACTGATATAACAATTCTCACAGAATTAAAAGAAATTAATTCCCACTCAAAAAAAATAACTATATTATTTATAATAAAATAAATTATTAAAATAAAATTTATTATTCTAAAAAAAAATAAAAAAAAAAAGGCATAAAAACAAATATTTTTATTAATGATTTAAAATGAAATTACCCATATTTTTGACTCCACAAATCAATATTTTAAATTAAATTATTTAAATTAATTAATTATTAAATATTCAATTTTTAAAATTATTATATTTAAGGGTAATCAATGTAATATTAATAATAAATATTCACGAGAAACCCCCCCATAAAATCTATATAATCCTTGATAAATTTTCCCATGTTGAGTATATGAATATAAATATAATCTATAACCAGCACTAAAAAAAGAAATTAATATTAACATAATTATTGATAACCAAGATCATCTAATTAATCTATTAATTAATCTAATTTCTCCTAATAAATTTAAAGATGGAGGAGCAGATATATTAGAAGATATTAATAAAAATCATCATAATCTTATAGAAGGTATAAAATTTATTATTCCCTTATTAATCAATAATCTTCGTCTATGTAAACGCTCATAATTAATATTAGCAAGACAAAATATCCCAGAAGAACATAACCCATGTCCAATTATTATAATATAAGAACCAAAATAACCTCAATAATTTATAATTATAATCCCCCCAATTACAATTCTTATATGAGATACTGAAGAATAAGCAATTAAAGACTTAATATCAACCTGACAAAAACACTTTAAACTAATATAAAATCCACCTAATAAACTAATAACTAATCAAATATAATTTAATTTTAAATTAATTTCTTGTAAAAAAATTAAAACTCGTAATAATCCATAACCCCCTAACTTTAATATAATCCCAGCTAAAATTATTGAACCTGAAACTGGAGCCTCAACATGAGCTTTAGGAAGTCATAAATGAACAAAATATATAGGTATTTTTACTAAAAAAGCTATTACTATACATAAATATAATAATATAAAGTTTATATTAAAAAACTTTAAAAAATAAATTATTATTCTATTAACCTCATTAAACAAATAAAATAAACCTATTAATAAAGGTAAAGAAGCAAATAAAGTATAAAATATTAAATATATTCCAGCTTGAATTCGCTCTGGCTGATAACCTCAACCAATAATTAATAATAAAGTAGGAATTAATCTCCCCTCAAAAAATAGATAAAATAAAAATAAATTTATAACTCTAAAAGTTAAAAATAATAAAATTAATAAAATTATAATATTTATTAAAAAAAAATTAATGTAATAATTTATTTTAAATAAATTTTCTCTTGATATAACTATTAAAGAACAAATTCAAATTCTCAACAAAATTAAACCAAAAGAAATTAAATCACAAGAATAAATGTAACCTAAATTATTATAATTTATAAAATTTATAGATAAATTTATAAATATAAATATTAATAATAATAATAATATTTGAACCATTCAAAATATTTTTTTTAAAAAACATAAAGGAATTATAAAAATTATATAAAATAAAAATTTTATCATTTTTTTTTTATAATAAACTAAATCTCTGAAAATAATCATTACCATGAGTTCGAATTATTGATACTAAAATTGATAACCCTAAAGAACCCTCACATACAGAAAATACCAAGAATACTATTAATATGTATATATCATAATTAATTATTATTAAATAAATTAACATAAAAAAAAAAATTCTTAATACAATAAATTCTAATCTTAATAAAATAATTAACAAATGTTTGTTTTTTGAAATAAAAATTAAATTCCCAATAAAAAATATTATAATAAAAATAATTCATATATTTATAATTATCATTTTTATGTTTTTATAGTTTAAAAAAAACATTGGTCTTGTAAATCAAAATTAAGAATTTTTCTTTAAAAACTCAAAGAAAAAGAAATATCTTTATCTATAATCTCCAAAATTATTATTTTTTTAAACTACTCTTTGAAAATGATAAAATTATTTATTTCTATAATTATAATTATATTATCAATAATAATATACTTTTTAAATCATCCATTATCTATAGGATTTATAATTTTAATTCAAACTATATTAACTTGCATATTATCTGGAATATTTATTAAAACATATTGATTTTCTTATATCTTATTTCTAACTTTTTTAGGAGGTTTGCTAGTATTATTTATTTATGTGTCTAGAATTGCATCAAATGAGATATTTTCATTATCAAACAATTTTAAAATTATTTTTATTATATTAATTTCTTTATTATTAATTATTCAATTAATATTTTATAAAAATTTAAATTATATAAATTTAAATAATAATTCTGAAATAGATAACTTTTTTAATTTTTTATTTTTTAATAATGAAAATAAAATTAATTTAAATAAATTATATAACAATCATTCCTCTATATTAATATCAATATTAATTATTTATTTATTTATTACATTAATTACAATTGTAAAGATTACTAATATTTTTTATGGTCCTCTACGTACATTTTCCCACTAATGTTAAATAAATTTAAATCAATACGAAAAACTCACCCAATTATCAAAATTATTAATGGATCATTAATTGATCTTCCAACCCCCTCTAATATTTCTTCTTGATGAAATTTTGGATCTTTACTTGCTTTATGTTTAATAACACAAATCTTAACAGGATTATTTCTAACAATATATTATACAGCTAATATTGAAATAGCTTTTTATAGAGTAAATTATATCTGCCGAAATGTAAATTATGGATGAATAATTCGAACACTTCATGCAAATGGAGCATCATTTTTTTTTATTTGTATTTATATCCATATCGGACGAGGAATTTATTATGAATCATTTAATTTAAAATATACATGATTTATAGGAGTTATTATTTTATTTATACTAATAGCAACAGCTTTTATAGGTTATGTACTACCTTGAGGTCAAATATCTTTTTGAGGAGCAACAGTAATTACCAACTTATTATCTGCTATTCCTTACTTAGGAAATATATTAGTAAATTGAATTTGAGGGGGATTTGCAGTTGATAATGCTACTCTAACTCGATTTTACACCTTTCACTTTTTATTACCTTTTATTATTTTAATATTAACAATAATTCATTTACTATTCCTTCATCAAACTGGTTCTAATAACCCTCTAGGATTAAATAGAAATTTAGATAAAATTCCTTTTCACCCATTTTTTACATATAAAGACTTAATTGGATTTATTATTTTAATTTTCTTTCTAACAATATTAACATTAATTAATCCTTATTTACTTGGAGATCCTGATAATTTTATCCCTGCAAATCCTTTAGTTACCCCTATTCATATCCAACCTGAATGATACTTCTTATTTGCTTATGCAATTCTTCGTTCAATTCCTAATAAATTAGGAGGAGTAATTGCTTTAGTTATATCAATTTTAATTTTAATTATTCTTCCTTTAACATTTTATAAAAAAATTCAAGGATTACAATTTTACCCAATTAATCAATTACTATTTTGATTTTTTTTTATTATAATTATTTTATTGACATGAATTGGAGCTCGTCCTGTAGAAAATCCCTATATTATCACCGGACAAATTTTAACAATTTTATATTTTAGTTATTTTATTATTAACCCATTAATAGGAATATACTGAGATAAAATAATTTTTAATTATTAATTTTAATTAATGAGCTTGTATATAAGCATTTGTTTTGAAAACTTAAGAAAGAATATTTATTCTATTAATTTTATACTAAAAATATTTTTAAAAAAAAAACTTAAAACCTAAAAAAAATAATAAAAAATTTAAAGAAATAGGTAAATATCTTTTTCAAGCTAAATACATTAATTTATCATAACGATATCGAGGTAATGTACCACGAACTCAAATAAATAAAAAAGAAATCATTCTTAATTTTAAATAAAAAATAAAACTTATATTATAACCCCCCATATATATAATAACAAATAAAAATCTTATAAATAAAATTCTTGAATATTCAGCTAAAAAAATTAAAGCAAATCCCCCTCTTCTATACTCAATATTAAATCCCGATACTAACTCTCTTTCCCCCTCAGCAAAATCAAAAGGTGTTCGATTAGTTTCAGCTAATATTGAAGAAATTCATATTAATGATAATGGAAATATAAGAAATATTATTCAAACTAATTTCTGATAATAATAAAAATTAACTAAATTAAAATCTATAATTATAATAACTCTAGATATTAAAATTAAAGATATTCTTACTTCATAAGAAATAGTTTGAGCTACAGCACGTAATCCACCTAATAAAGCATAATTAGAATTTGATGATCAACCAGCAACTATCACTCTATATACCCCCAATCTAGTACAACATAAAAAAAATAATATTCCTAAGCTAAATCTAATTATATTAAAATAATAAGGAATTAATATTCAAATAAATAAAGATAAAATAAATCTAACTACAGGAGAAAAATAATAACAATAATAATTAGAAAAATTAGGATAAATAGTTTCTTTAGTAAATAATTTAATAGCATCCGAAAAAGGTTGTATAATCCCCATTATACCAACTTTATTAGGACCTTTACGAATCTGAATATAACCTAAAACCTTACGCTCTAATAAAACTAAAAAAGCAACACCAATTAAAACCCCTAAAATTAAAATTATTAATCCAATTAAAATTATTAATAAATCAATTATTATCATTACTATATATATAATTAAATTATATATTAATGACTTCTAAAATCATTACATTTTTCTGCCAAAATAGTTATAAATTTAATTATAACTTAATGACATTCAATAAATTAATTTAATTATAATATTTGATCCTTTCGTACTAAAATATTAAATTTTTTAAAAGATAGAAACCAACCTGGCTTACACCGGTTTGAACTCAGATCATGTAAGATTTTAATGATCGAACAGATCAAAAATTTTAAACTTTTGCATTTAAATTTTATCTTAATCCAACATCGAGGTCGCAAACTTTTTTTCTTATTTGTACTAAAAAAAAAAATTACGCTGTTATCCCTAAGGTAATTTTTTCTTATAATCATTATTATTGGATCAAAAATTCACTTATTTATGGATTTTTTTATAAAAAGTTAAATAAATTTTTTCATCACCCCAATAAAATATTTTTTTAAATTTAAATTACCCTATTTATTTAAAATCTAAATTTATAAAATATAAAACTCTATAGGGTCTTCTCGTCTTTTTAAATTATTTTAACTTTTTAATTAAAAAATTAATTTCAATTATATATTTTAGAGACAATTTATATTTCATCCAATCTTTCATACAAGTCACCAATTAAGAGACTATTGATTATGCTACCTTTGTACAGTCAATATACTGCAGCCCTTTAATGTTTTATCAGTG
>HG995239.1:22885000-22895000 GCA_905332985.1 Mimas tiliae | reverse complement strand
GTCGTCTTAAATTTGAATCTCGCTTTGAAATTTATATCATTGGGTGCGTAAAAGACCTGGCAGTGTGTTGGTGTAGGTGGTGAAGTGGAAAGTGCGGTGGTTTTCCCTCAAATTGGGAAAAACTAGTGAAAAATCGTCAATTTTCTGGATTATCGGCATTACCTGCATCATCTGCATCATCTGCATTGCTTGCTTCGGCTGCTTTGGTTGCATTGGCTGCAGTAGCTGAGTGCGCAGGCCAATCAAACATCTATCTGCGCATTGCCTGCGTTACCTGTACCATCTGGTAAGTCTGCACTGGCTGCTTTAACTGCATCGGCTGCATTGTCTGCGCGCGCTGGCCAATTGGAGATCCATCTGCACACTGTCTGCACTGCCTGCATCATCTGGACAGCCTGCATCGGCTGCATTGCCTGCTTGCGCGGGTGAATCGAAGATCCATCTGCACACTGTCTGCATTGCCGGTATTATCTGGATAGTCTGCTTCGGCTGCATTGCCTGCTTGCGCGGGCCAATTGAAGATCCATCTGCACACTGTCTGCATTGCCTGTACTATCCGGATAGTCTGCATCGGCTGCATTGCCTGCATTGCCTGCATTGCCTGCATTGCCTGCATTGCCTGCGTGCGCGGGCTAATCAAGGATCATCTGCACACTGCCTGCATTGCCTGCATTGACTGGATAGTCTGCATCGGCTGCATTGCCTGCATTGCCTGCATTGCCTGCGTGCGCGGGCTAATCAACAATCAGGGATCATCATCTGCATACTGCCTGCATTGCCTGCATTAACTGGACAGTCTGCATTGGCTGCTCTGGTTGCATATCATCTGCATTATTAACTGTTAAATAGGAAAAACAACACGAGCTGCTTTAAGCCCCACGGTTGACCCAAACAAATTATACAAAATTTACTTTTTGACTTTTTGACGCCTACAAGCCGTATACACTTGTGGGAAACATATTCTTCAGACGCATTCCCCTAACAATACCAAACATATAATGTTCGGGATCCGCACGCCACCCAAGGAAATGAGGCCGAAGAGCAAAACGCCTGAAAAGATCAGCCCGGGAGATACCGGTGGGAACAAGGTCGCGCAGGCCCGGCGGAGCTTGGAATCCCAGATCGAAAGATCTGGGGGAACGAGCGCCGCCGAGCCCGTGCGGCCAAAACCCGCGGGAACCTCTGCGGACGGAGAAAACCCGACTAAAAAAGTGACAGCCCCGGCCTCAATAGTGGCAGTAGTGCCACGAGAAGATACCGGACAAATGAGCAGGACAGCCAAAGCAAAATCTTGCTTGATGAAACTGAAGCTCCAAATAAACAACAGTCGGAACCTGAAAACGGAGATAAAAACGGACGTTATAGAGGCAGCGGAAAAGCTATACAAGCTAGTAAAGGAAGGAGAGGACGAAAGGTTAAAAGAAGGAAAGAAGGTAAAGACAACAGAAGATCCACCCAGAATCGGAAGAGACACGGAAATAGAGAAAAAGCTAGAAAATCAGGAGAAGGAAATAATTAGGAGACTGGATGCCCACACCCAACTATTGAAAGAGAGCAAGGAGGAAATGGAAAAGTTAAGCAAGGAGATAAATAAGCAAAGAGAGGACTGGAAAGAAGGAAGAAGCTACGCAAGCGTGGTGTCTGGCACAGGGAGGAAGGAACAAGGGAATGCAGCAATGCACTCCGTAGTGATCACCTCCGTGGACCAGACGGTCACGGGCGAAGCAGTCTTCGAGGAAATCAGGACTACACTAAACGCTAGAGAAGAGGGGATGAGGATTGATAAGATAAGAAAGGCAAAGGATAGGAAAGTGATAGTTGGCTGTAAGTCGAAAGAAGAACTGGGCAGAATTAAGGAAAAGATCAAATCAGCGGGAGCCAGACTTCATATCGAGGATATGGAGAATAAGAATCCCATGATTTTGCTGAGGGACGTCCTAAGCCATAACAAGGACGACGAAATAGTAAGAGCACTACTTAACCAGAACAAACATCTTCTGGGAGATGTGAGTGGAGACAGCGCGTGCCTAAAGGTGAAATTTAGGAGAAGGGCGCGGAACCCACTCACATCTCACGTGGCAATACAGGTGCCACCTAAGATATGGAAGCGGCTCACAGAAGAGGGGTCAGTCCATATTGACGTGCAGAGGGTCAAGGTCGAGGACCAATCCCCTCTTATCCAGTGCTCGCGGTGCCTGGGCTATGGGCATGGGAAGCGGTTCTGCCGAGACCAGGAGGATGCGTGCAGCCACTGCGGGGGGGCCCACCACAGGTCGGAATGCGCCGACTGGATGGCGAGGGCTCCACCGACGTGTTGCAACTGCACCAAGGCCAGGATCGGCGGGACCGAACACGATGCCTTTAGCCCGGAATGCCCTGTGAGGAGGAAGTGGGAGATCCTGGCGAGGTCCACGGTAGCATATTGCTAAGGTGGATCCAAGGAACCCAGATCAGACAAACTCCTCAACAGGCGCAACGTCGACCTTAGTCGCCCAAGCCAATTTACAAAGGAAAAAACTAGCGACAAGTGAATTCTTACTAGAATCAGCAAAGAGGAAGGTCGACTTTGCGCTGCTGCAGGAGCCATACGTGGGAAGCCAAGGTAGAGTGAGAGACCACCGGGGGGTGAGGATCTTCCAGGGAGAAAACGGGCAGGGGGCCGTTGTCAAGTCAGCCGTTGCAGTTTTCAACGGCGACTGGACGGTGGCCCAATGTCCGTCCCTCACCACAACCAACATCACAGTGGTGAAGATCCAAACGGGAACCCGTGAGATAGTGGTTATCTCGTTCTACTTTGAGCCGGATAAACCCATAGGGCCATACCTGCAGCAGTTGGGGAAGATAGTTGAAAAACTGGGCCCTCGCGGAATCCTCATAGGGGGTGACACCAATGCCAAAAGCATATGGTGGGGCAGCGCGGACACTGACGGGAGGGGAGAGGAAATGGCAGGAATGCTGGAGGAACACGGATTGCAGGTGCTCAACAGCGGCAAAGCTCCAACATTCGAAACAGTGCGAGGAGGAAAACTCCTCACCAGCCACATTGACATCACGGCCTGCACTGAGGATATCCTGGACCTGACAAGGGACTGGAAGGTGGACGACACCATGGCGGACTCGGACCATAACGCAATAACCTTCAAAATTGATAGAATTAAAAGTAAATTTACAATACAGAAATTTAAATCTACAAAAAAGTACAACACAAATAAGGCTAATTGGACCCACTTTGCTGAAAAACTGGAACAATTATTGCACAGCAACCAACTAACAGAATCAGAAATAAATAACATCAACAATAAATCAAATCTAGATAATACAATAGAAAAATACATAGATACAATAATAAAAACTAGCAACGAGACAATACCGCTAATTAAAGTAAAAAACAAACACAACTTACCGTGGTGGTCCGAGAAACTCGCCAGAATGAAGAAGGAAGTCACCACCAGGAAAAGGAGAATCCGATGCGCAGCGCCGATTCGAAGAGCTAAGGTCGTAAGAGCTAAGGTCGTTGATGAGTACCTGCAATCAAAAGAGAGATATGAGAATGAAGCCAAGAAGGCACAAGTAGATAGTTGGAAGGAATTCTGTAAAAAACAGGATAAGGAGAACATCTGGGACGGGATATATAGAGTGATTGGGAAGGTATCCAAAAAGCATGAAGACCTGCCATTGACCAAGAACGGAGAGACCCTAAGCTTGAAGGACTCGGCAAAGCTATTGGCGGAAACCTTCTATCCAGAAGACAATAAAGAAGAAGACAACGCAGACCATCAGCGTACAAGAGAGGCAGCCGCACGAGTAAATGACAAAGTCGATGCTGAGATCCATGACCCACCATTTACACTGGACGAACTAAGTGCGGCTGCAAACAGCTTCAATCCAAAGAAAGCCCCGGGAGCAGACGGCCTAACGGCTGACATCTGTAAGCAAGCTATAGATAAGTACCCAGAATTGTACCTATCACTGGCAAACAAGTGCCTCGAACTTGGCCACTTCCCGACCACCTGGAAGGAGGCAACGGTCATAGTCCTCCGGAAACCTGCCAAGGAGGACTACACGAACGTCAAATCGTACAGACCGATAGGCCTTTTGCCTGTGATGGGGAAGATACTGGAGAAGATGGTGGTGGGGCGAGTGAGGTGGTATCTCTACCCGAGGACAAGCCCCCGACAGTTTGGCTTTATGCCGCAGAGGAGCACCGAAGACTCCCTCTACGTTTTGATGAGACATATAAGGAACAAACTTTCTGAAAAGAAAATTGTCCTTATTGTCTCACTGGACATAGAGGGGGCCTTCGACAGCGCCTGGTGGCCGGCAATTAGAGTCAGACTGTCGGAGGAAGGATGTCCAATCAACATCAGAAGGGTAATAGATAGCTACCTCGAGAGCAGAAAAGTCAGACTGAGGTACTCCGGGGAAGAGTATGAGAGGTGGACCTCCAAGGGATGCGTGCAGGGCTCCATTGGGGGTCCAACCTTCTGGAATCTGCTCCTCGACCCACTACTATCGGAGCTTGATAGACGGGGTATTTACTGCCAAGCTTTTGCCGATGACGTAGTGCTCGCATTCGACGGACATGAGATGAGCAAGATACAAAAACAGGCCAATGAAACGCTGGCCTGTGTGAGGGATTGGGGAATCAAAAACAAACTTAAGTTCGCCCCGAACAAGACAAAGGCAATGGTGATAACCAGAAAACTGAAGTATGATTCTCCGATCCTCCACATGGGTGGCGTGGACATTGGTCTGGAAAAACAGATGAAGATACTGGGAGTCACAATCGACAGCGGGCTGACCTTTAACGCCCACGTTACCAACGTATGTAAGAAGGCAGTGGGTTTTTACCAAAAACTGTCCACGGCAGCAAGAACGCAGTGGGGGCTGGGACCAGACATCATCAAACTGCTGTATGCGGCTGTAGTAGAGCCAACCATACTATATGGAGCAAGTGTATGGGCCCCGGCTTCACACAAATTAGGGATAAAAAAGCAGCTCGCTGTTGTCCAAAGAGGTTTCGCGCAAAAGATTACGAAGGCCTACAGGACCGTCTCATTAAACTCGGCCCTTCTCCTCGCCGGGATACTGCCCCTGGATATTCGTGCCAGGGAGAATGCCTCCCTGTACGAAATCAAAAGGGGCTGGTCCCGGCGGGTGATAGGGGACCGGGAGGTGGAACGGCCTGTGGCCTTCGAAAATCTTGAACACCCAGCGCAACGTGGCACTATTAAATACCGGTGTCTGGTGGACGGTGCAGAAGTGAACCAAATAACTAGAGAAGGCCGAGCTATCTTCACAGACGGCAGTAAGATCGATGGTAAGGTCGGAGCGGCAATCTCCATTTGGCAGAACGCCGCCGAGACCAAAACCAAAAAACTCAAACTGGAATCATTCTGCACCGTCTACCAGGCAGAGATGGTGGCCCTCCGCAGGGCGGTGGCAGAGGCGGTGGTTGGGGAGGCGGCTCAGTGCAGCATCCTGAGCGACTCTAGAGCGGCGCTGGAAACCGTCGCTGACGGAGCTTCCCTCCACCCCCTAGCGTTCCAAATTCAAAAAATGATCAGAAGCAATAAAGAACGCGGCAGAATAATATCGTTATTCTGGATAAAAGCTCACGCAGGGTTGGAGGGAAACGAGCGCGCAGACGAGCTCGCAAAGGATGCTGCGCTGAATCTCAAAGTTAAACCTGACTACGATAAGTGTCCCGTTTCATTCGTCAAACGACAGATTCGTCTGGAGTCGATTGACGAGTGGAACGAGCGCTACGTACAGGGCGAGACGGCCTCAACCACAAAGCTCTTCTTCCCGAGTGCTGTGGAGGCCCGCCAAATCATCGGGAAGATCCAAACGGATCCCGTCACGACGCAGGTGTTCACGGGGCATGGCGGGTTCTCCGAATACTTGTACCGCTTCAAGTGCAAGGAGAGCCCGTCATGTATCTGTGACCCTGCAGAAGACCAAAGTTTAGTGCACGTTATAACCGAATGCCCAGTGTATCTGATGAAAAGACTAGATTTAGAAATAGAGTTAGGTATAGACATTAAAAGAAATACAGTATGTAAATTAATAGCAAATAAGGAAAGTAGAGATAAGTTTATTAAGTATTGTAGAAATGTAGTAATTAGCGTAGCAAATAGAAATAAGTAGAAATAAGTTAGGCTAGATATACAATGTATAGATTATATATTACTAGAAACTAAGAAATAATGTAAGTAAAAATAAGATAAACTGGAATAGTTATAAGGTAGATAAGTTAAATTAAGTGAAAAAATGTATGTAAATAAAGAAAAGAAAAAAGTCGTTCCAATAAAATAAGAAAATAGCTAGGATTAGGAAAAGTAGGACCATTGAGACTAGGAGCATAGAAATGAACCAATAAAGATAGAATAGGGAAGGGTAGGGGGTGAAAAAGAGCTCTAACTAGGGTTAGGGGAACGAGAGTGGGGCATAGCGCCCCACAAAAAAAAAAAAAAAAAAAAAAAAACCTAACCTAACCTAACCTAACCTAACCTAACCTAACCTAACCTAACCTAACCTAACCTAACCTAACCTAACCTAACCTAACCTAACCTAACCTAACCTAACCTAACCTAACCTAACCTAACCTAACCTAACCTAACCTAACCTAACCTAACCTAACCTAACCTAACCTAACCTAACCTAACCTAACCTAACCTAACCTAACCTAACCTAACCTAACCTAACCTAACCTAACCTAACCTAACCTAACCTAACCTAACCTAACCTAACCTAACCTAACCTAACCTAACCTAACCTAACCTAACCTAACCTAACCTAACCTAACCTAACCTAACCTAACCTAACCTAACCTAACCTAACCTAACCTAACCTAACCTAACCTAACCTAACCTAACCTAACCTAACCTAACCTAACCTAACCTAACCTAACCTAACCTAACCTAACCTAACCTAACCTAACCTAACCTAACCTAACCTAACCTAACCTAACCTAACCTAACCTAACCTAACCTAACCTAACCTAACCTAACCTAACCTAACCTAACCTAACCTAACCTAACCTAACCTAACCTAACCTAACCTAACCTAACCTAACCTAACCTAACCTAACCTAACCTAACCTAACCTAACCTAACCTAACCTAACCTAACCTAACCTAACCTAACCTAACCTAACCTAACCTAACCTAACCTAACCTAACCTAACCTAACCTAACCTAACCTAACCTAACCTAACCTAACCTAACCTAACCTAACCTAACCTAACCTAACCTAACCTAACCTAACCTAACCTAACCTAACCTAACCTAACCTAACCTAACCTAACCTAACCTAACCTAACCTAACCTAACCTAACCTAACCTAACCTAACCTAACCTAACCTAACCTAACCTAACCTAACCTAACCTAACCTAACCTAACCTAACCTAACCTAACCTAACCTCCCAAAATTAAAATCACATAAAAAATTATCCACACCGTGGTGGTCTGATGAAATCGCCGCGTTGAAAAAGGCCATGGTCACCAGGAGGAGAAGGATCCGCTGCGCAGCCCCAGTCCGCAGGGCGTTCGTCGTCGAAGAGTATCTGAGAGCTAAAGAGAAGTACGAGACTGAATCTAAGAAGGCCCAAATAAATAGCTGGAAGACCTTCTGTGCAAAGCAAGGCAGGGAAACCGTCTGGGATGGCATTTATCGAGTGATAGGGAAAGTCACGAAGAGGCAGGAGGACATTCCCTTGAAAAGAGATGGGTGCATCCTAAGTTCAGAAGAATCGGCGAAGGTTTTGGCGGAAGTCTTCTATCCGGACGACCGGATGGAAGATGATAACGCAGAACATCAGCGTATACGGGCTGAAGCTGATAGCATAAATGACGGTACGGATAATGACCATCAGGACCCGCCATTTACAATGGATGAAATCCTTGCAGCTTCGGACAGCTTCAACCCCAAAAAAGCCCCGGGAGCAGATGGCCTAACATCCGACATCTGCAAACAGGCAATCCGAAAAAACCCAGAGTTGTACCTGTCACTGGCTAACAAGTGCCTCGAATTAGGCCACTTCCCGACCATCTGGAAGGAGGCCACGGTCGTAGTACTCCGGAAACCCGGAAAGGAGGACTACACAGACGTAAAGTCGTATAGACCGATAGGACTGTTGCCCGTGATGGGGAAGATTCTGGAGAAAATAGTGGTGGGAAGAGTAAAGTGGCATTTACTACCAAGGATGAGTACTCGACAGTACGGCTTTATGCCCCAAAAGAGCACGGAAGACTCCCTCTATACCCTACTCCAGCACATCAGGAGTAAATTAAGTGAGAAAAAGATCATCACCGTAGTCTCACTGGATATAGAGGGAGCCTTTGACAGTGCTTGGTGGCCTGCTATTAAGGTCAGACTGTCTGAGGAAGGATGTCCGAAAAATCTAAGACGGATAGTGAATAGCTACTTTGAGAGCCGAAAAGTAAAGGTTCGCTACGCCGGGGTAGAACACGCGAAGGGGACCGCCAAGGGTTGCGTTCAAGGATCCATTGGTGGGCCCATCATGTGGAACCTGCTCCTTGACCCATTACTCAAGGGATTAGCCAGCCGGGGCGATTACTGCCAAGCTTTCGCCGATGATGTCGTTTTAGTGTTTCACGGGGATGAAACACTACAGATACAGAGACAGGCCAACGAAGCACTGGCCTATGTGCAGGATTGGGGAGTCAAGAACAAGCTGAAATTTGCTCCTAAAAAGACAAAAGCCATGGTCGTAACACGACGACTAAAATATGACTCACCAATCCTGCGCATGGGAGGTGTAGACATTGGACTGTCTAAGGAAATAAAGATATTGGGCTTGACTGTGGACGAGAAGCTAACGTTTAACACGCACGTCTCCGAAGTCTGTAGGAAGGCTATAACCTTCCACAGACGACTGGCAACCGCTGCAAAGGTGCAGTGGGGGCTGGGACCAGAGGTGGTGAAAATGCTTTACATCGCAGTAGTTGAACCAACGATATTATACGCAGCCAGTGCCTGGGCGCCTGCAAGTAACAAGATAGGCATACGTAAAAAACTTGCAGTGGTTCAACGAGGCTTTGCACAAAAGATGGTAAAAGGCTACAGGACCGTTTCGCTACACTCGGCCCTGCTACTTGCTGGGATCCTTCCGCTAGACATTCGTGTCCGAGAAGCGGCGCTTCTATACGAAGTGAAAAAGGGACACACTCGGCATGTGGTGGGCGACCGGGACGTGGAATGTCCTGTGCCTTTTGCCAACTTGGAACATCCAGCCAGGCGCAGGGCTTTGCAGTTCAAATGCGTGGTCAACGACGCAGAACTTGACCTAGAGGCTGCAAACACCCGTAGGGTGTTCACTGATGGCAGCAAAATTGGTGGTCAAGTCGGAGCTTCGGTGTCCCTTTGGGATGGCGACGCCGAGACGAAAGCCACCAAAATTAAGCTGGAATCGTTCTGCACCGTTTACCAGGCGGAGCTGCTGGCCCTGCGCAAGGCCGTGCAAATAGCCTCAAAAGAAAAATACCACGAATACAGCATCTTCTGCGATTCACGGGCCGCTCTCGAGACGGTCGCGCGCGGAAATTCTCTCCACCCCATAGCATTCGACATCTCAAAAATGTTGAATGAGACCGAAGAGCGCGGAAAAACCATTAACCTCTTTTGGGTTAAGGCGCACGTGGGGTTGGCAGGGAACGAGCGTGCGGACGAGCTCGCGAAGGCGGCGGCTACCACCCTAAAAAGGAGGCCCGATTACGACCGATGTCCCATTTCGTTCGTCAAGAGACAGATCCGTCAGGAGTCGATTGACGAATGGAATGAGCGATACAGGGCTGGAGAAACAGCATCGGTAACGAAGCTGTTTTTCCCTGATGCTAGGGTAGCCCATAATGTGATCAAGAAGATGCCGGTGGACCCGGTCCTCACGCAAGTCTTCACGGGCCATGGGGGATTCTCCGAGTATTTGAATCGCTTCAAGTGCAAGGAGAGCCCCTCATGCATCTGTGACCCAGCGGCC